>JAHDVE020009359.1:0-23246 GCA_022606495.2 Halesus radiatus
GACCAATTCCGAGCCTTACTGTCTTTGAATTTCTATAGGCGGAAGGTCGATTTTGGCTTGGCCGCGAAATCCACACGCCTTGTAGGCGAATACGAACCTTGGGGTGTTTCGAATGGATAGGGCGCTAAGGTGGATTTTTCCCTATCAGGCGTGGTCTAAAAAAAAGAGCCTATAGAACAATACTATAGGCGATATTTAATTCTAACATTGTTAATTAAACCAAACTTGGCGAGCAATTTCGGTCAGCTGCCATTGTAACATGTGACGAAATGCACTTCTCTGACTTGTCTATTGTCATAATTATTTTCTCAGCAAATCGGATTCATCGGTAATAAATCAATTTATGCACCATGAAATTTAAATACGGTGGAAATAAATAGAATCATATAAATAACTCGTCTCAACGTGGCCTGATCACAGTTTGAAAATGGCCTCGAACGACGAAACAGCTGTCACAATAATAAAAAAACAGAAATACTCGAAATACTTAATAACATTATTAAATTAGATTACCATTCAATAATAATAAAAAGACAAAAAAAGATTAATTCGTTTACATTGCAAATAACAAAAGGATTTTTGTATTACGAAAACTGTCATTGGGTGCATAATTGCATTGAACATGGATATAAAGTCTTATCTTTGTCTGATAATTCTGATTGATTGACTGATGTACCTAAGCCAACATTTAAGTGTACTTAAAAAATACGTAGATAATAATATATTTCATACTTCAGATAAGACGATAACAGAACATATCACAAGAATTCACAATAACACCGGTGGCTATTGAAAACAGTCACGTTTGAAATTTTTTTGTATATTTGTGTATACATGTGGAGCAGTTGTAAAATTTATTCAAATCATGTTGTCCAGTAAACTATTTTTACTGTCGGCCATATTATTGGCAGGTCACTTTTCGTTGTTTATGGCAAGAACTGATCAAATATCTGATTGGGGTACGTATTATTTATCAACATTTAAAAGTAATGACTTATTTACTAAAATAATGGCTCTAATAATTGAGATTTTTTCTTGACTCAGTTGAGGGATGCGGTCAGAATGCGGTGTTCGATAATTGTGGACACTGTGAACTAACTTGAAAAAATTTTTATTAACATAACCGTTCACTTTAAAAATTGAATAAATAATATTACAATTATTATATAAATCGGAGTGTGCTGAACTAAACCATAAATCTAATATAAAATGTCTTGGAATCATAATAGATAAAAAATATTAAATGGAAATACCATATCAACCTCAATGTAGAAAAAATAAGAAAACCTATCTATATCTTGTATAACATGCGCAACATAGAAAACAAGAAAACTATTAAAATGATCTGTTGTGTATGAATTCGGTCCCCATTGCAGTATGGCATTATTGGCTGGGGAGGGATCTATAAAGCCTCCCTATAGCCAATAATTTTGAAGAACTAAATTATTACTTAATTCACCGTTAAAAAAATATGGGAATTTTTCAATGAGAAATCAAATTTACCAAGAATTTTTCATCAATAAAATTCAGCCCAGTGATAGAATAAGCAACAGATTAAAAAAAAGTTTAATAGCCATCTCAATATTAAGAAAGACCATGGCTTAGTACCACTACTTGTATTAAGATATAAGACGATACAATGTATGATTATCCAAAAACATAATTAATATAACCGTAACTTTGAAATATGAACAATGATTCAAAAAGCAAATGAACTCTTTGATCTTTGATAATTACATATTGTACCCTTAATGCATATTATCTAGCACATAAATTTCCATTAGTTTTGTTTTTACCTCTGCTATAGTTATATTTAATACTAGCTGATGTGTACCCGGCCTTGCTCGTGTTTATATAAAGTTATGATGTTGTGAATTCTTGCTTGTCATTACGATGCCGTAATTTTTTTGACAACGACAGTAACTATCTCTAAATAAAGAAACAGTCATTTGAATATTTTATTTCTTTCCAAACGTTTATTTTTTCAAAACATAACTAAATCATTTTGACCGGTCAGTGGCTGAGTTGGCATCGCGTTTGGGTTTCACCCAGGCATCGTGAGTCCAATTCCTCGACGAGCAAAGTCCTCCATTACGACACAAGCAACATCTTCTGCTTACTGTGATGGTAGTAGGAGATTTTCAAATATTGTCAGGTTATTCGCAACCATTTGTCTTTCTTTAAAAAAAAAATCACGAAGTTCTTAAGTAGGTATCGTGTTTTCCATTTTGAAAATATTCTACCCACCAAAACCTTCTTCTCTTGAATTTGCAATCTGTGGCTAACCAGAGTGTTATTTCTATGAGCTAACCTAAATAAAACATGGCGGGTTTAATGTTATTCAAACTAATTTTAAAACATTATAGCAACAGTTTTACATATAGGATTTCATTCAACAAACTACTCTCTGAACCTTCCACTAATAAAAACAAACTGTGCTATTTTTAGCGAAACCGGTCCAGTAATGTTCGAGAACATGGAGGACAAACTAAGTTACAAACTTACATTGATTTTTATATATATAGATAAGTTTACCCTTGTTTAAAATATACCTGAATGATATTTTTATGCTGCAACAATTATAAGAGCATCGCATAGGAGCTATTGTATAATTATTTTTTTTAAAGTTATCTTTTTACTTATCTAAAATCCAAAAAATTGTTTCTATTTTTTCTTTCTCTGTATCATGCACTATATTATGTATTAAGCAATTTTTACGTGATTCGAAATATAAAAAAAAACATATAGATTATTATATTTTTTTCACAATGTCATGCACTCATATTATGTTTTATTATCTACTATTATATTGTGTATTATGTAGATCAGACTATTACTATTTTCACTTTAAAAAAAGAGTATTATCTACAAATTAAAAACCTTTCCCTTAATAACTTCTCTGTGTCATGCACTACAATATTATACATACATATATATCATAAATACGTTGCACTTATATACCTATTATGTATCATGTTATTTTGTTGTTAACTTTAAACATGTTTTTTTCTTTCTCTACACAAAATCATTTAAATGTTAAAATATGTAAAAGCTCACCGGGGCGTTAAGAAGTTGATAATAATTAATTAATAATAATTATTTAATAAAACGTTTTTTAAATTATTATTCTAAAATTGTATTGTTTATTTACGTTTGTAGTTAATTAATAACTTTTGAATAATGTTTACATATCACCCACTATGCATTTTTATTTTATTATGTTTGTAAATACTCCTCCCATAACCACAAGCTACTGTAGGATAACCTATGGAGAGTAGAATAACAATAAGAAAAAAACATGTTTTTTAACATATTAATTTTATAATATGAATTACGTTATGTGTTTTGTAATAAATAAATAGCACACCACTCGTAACATTATAAGTACATGATGGTAGAATGCAACAATAAGCGCATACAAAATAACACAATACATTAAATTTTATCAATAATATTTTGAAAAGCTGTGCCAACATTTCTAGGGGATACGTTTCTTTCATTTATTTTATTTTTACTACTAATATGGTAACATGCACATTTGTAATGAGGGGGATGTAAAATTCATTGAAAGAAATTTAAACTCGTAATTACTGTTTATATAATAATTGTTCTGTTTATGATTTAAAAGGCTAGCGTTTTTTTTTACCAAACACGGCTAAATCCATTAAAAATAACGTTTCAATTCTGAATGGTGGTGTTTCACCAGGGCGATACTGAAAGTATCTTCCACTCTGGAACATGGGCAAATATGCTATATATTATTTGAAATGAATTAGTTGTGAAATATCACAAATTAATTAAATAAAATTTACTTGCGCAGTCCGGGATTTCAACTTTAGAGAGTCTTACCCCTCGACTACGGAGTACTTATTTCATTTAAAAAAATTACTTCTCCATAATGAAATAATTTACCGGGGTGAAATTTTCGCGGTAAATGTTAGGCCGTGAATCTTCTGCGGTGAATTATGAGCGGTGAACTTATCCCTCGGTGAATGTTCAGTGGTGTATTTGCCATGTACCCAGATATCCACTTTACGGATTCTACTTTCGTCTTTCCTTTTGCCATGCCAGTTACATGTCTCACTGTCCTAAGTAAACCAGGTATCAGAATATCATCGTAGGCTGCTGGCTTAGCCTCCTTCTTCCTTTGATAAACTTTCATAGTGATCGCAAATATGCAGCCTTCCATTCATTTAAATCCATGGTTACGCCCTTTCGTCATAACCTGCCGATTCTAGTTGTTCCGTATTGGGAACAAATGACGGTTCTCATAATATCTATTCTATCTCCCTTTATCTTAAGGTCAGACATGTGTTATAGAAAGAGAGAACTCCAGATCTCACTTTACATCATATTTTGATAGTGGACTTAAAGGGTTCAAGTTTCCCGTGAATAACAAAAATCATACAAATTAAACCTGTTCACGCTTTCCTAAAGTGAGAGATCCCTGCCAATTTCGTAATGAATTCATTGTAATATCTCTGAATACATAATGGGGTTGGTTCTTATCTTAAATGCTATTTATCCATTCCCTACTTTCCCCAACCAACACTGTAATGTGAAAGTTAGTTATTTTTAGTGCTCTCATTCTCCAGAAGAAATTACTTTTGTGGGAGCAAGATCATTTGTATGGAAATCATTCGGTAAGTGCTTGGTTATCCTTGTTCCCTTTAATTCTTTTGCGGGTACATCATGCATGATATTTCTTGTTTCAGATGCGCCCTGCGGTCCTAATGAATATTACAATCCTTGCGGAGGTTGCGAAACCACCTGTGAAAATAAAGACGAAGAAGTTCGAACCTGTCCCCCTGTCTGTATCGCTGGCTGCTACTGCCAGGCCGGGTTCGTCAACAATGATGGACTCTGCACAGTTCCAGAAGACTGCAGAAGCAGATGATATATATACCATAATAATAAACCCCACATATAAAATTACCATAATTATTCTAAACTTGTCGTTATCACCAGACCAAACGTATTTGGAAATTATATTTTGACCACAAGATTCTACCCGAATTTATTTGTAATCTAGACAGTGTCTCGGATAAACCCATCCAATTTTTATTTATATGGGACATCTCTTGGTTTTTCGGCAAGTCTAGGATTAATTTAAAAAAAAAAATCGTTATAATTTATTGAGGCTTAAAAACATCATTTAAATGTTTAATAAAAAAAATAAAAAAATAAAGTAACATAGCGTTCTCTCAAGTTGTGAAACCAGCCATGTGAATTTTGAACGAACAAATTGATCAACGACAAAGTTTTCAAATTAATTTTCAACTTGCCGACCAGTTTGAAATTTGATCACCATTGATGGGTCCTTTATTAAATCATAGAGCAAACAATGTGGTCTAAAACGGTCACCGATAGTAATTGTCTCCACGGAGAGAAGCAACACCGCCCGAAACTCCTACAAATTCTTGAGAGGAATGAGGGCCAATTAAAGGATATTGGTAGATTCGGAAGAACTTCAGACTTCATCATATATACCTAGTAATATAAAGGAAGGAATTTCTTATTTCCTTTAATACAAAATTTCAGCAGCATTTTTTTAAAGTACTGTGAGTTATGTTAAGAAGCACTCAAAACCACTTTTAATTACTTATAATTTTGAAACTATCAATTTATTTTGAAATGTTTTTTGTTTATTAAAATACCTTCTAAAACTGCTATAAAAGTCATAAATAAAAACATTATTAGAAAGTAGGAAGCTCACTTCTGACATCGATGCTATATATACCACAGATTTAGTTTTAATTGTGCCAATCTGACGATGCCCTTGATAGGGTGAAGCCGGTCCGGTGGAAAACAAATAAATGGAAAAAAAAGTTATGAAGGTTTTTTAATTTAAAAAAAAAAACATTGTTTCACTTAAAACCAGTTAAAGAACTCAGAAAAATAAATATAACCCATACAAGATTATGTTAGTAGTTAATACAGGACAATACCTGACTTAAAACATACTCAAGAATTGTTTGTTAAAGATTGTCAAGTATGCCCCTTCATACAACCTTGAAAACTTTGTATACATCTTTATTTCGAAGTCAAGTTGAATATAACTCCTCGATCTGGTCCCCCATTTTAAAATACATTCAGATTCAATCAAAAAAATTCAACACAGATTCCTGACACATTAATTATAAACTCAGTATTCCTATTGAAATGATTATCTATAATTACTTGATGAAAGAACTAAATTTACTAAATCTCCCAGATCAAAGAATTATTTACGACTTGATATTTATGTTCAAAATTATAAATGGTAGGATAGACACTAGACAGCCCTGATTAAATTAATCTCATATAATTTCATATACCTACGAGAGCTACTCATTTCAAAGTCCCGTTTAATTGTAACAAAACCAGAATTGAGCAATACAAACACTCGCTTGTACCTAGATTACATGAAGTTAGTAAGAGATACGCACATGTAGCGGATCTATTTAACTGCACGGAAGGTAAGTACAAGATGGCTAAACTATCATATCTTTTTAATCAGTATTAATTTAACCTAAGTTTATTTGTATGTTTTACATATAAGCATATCTGTTAATGAACTTTTATTCTTTATATACTTTCTGATGTCATTGTACGATCTAATGCCACATTAATAGTTACTTTTTTTAATTGTTTGTACTATATAATGCTTGTATTTAACTGTGACAAGCAGTTATTGTTTATGGTATATTTATACCGTTGATATTACATCAATAAATAAATATCCTGTTTAGCAGTGGCGTGCGTTGCCCCATGATCAAGGTTAGGTTACAGTTTTTTCGATTGAAATTAATTGAAAAAGGCCATTTTTATTATCATCTTCTGTTGATGGTTGTGACCAGGTTGAAAAAAGAGGATAAAAGTTGCTTACCTGTATTTTTTATAGCTTCTATCGTGTATTTAATTTTCAATTCAAGTAGTGCTTCTTGGTGTCTACATTCTTGATCACATAGTTTTTTCTTTGTGGTGCAGTTCACTTTCACACTTATAGATTTTAACTTTAAGCTAGTTAAGTGTTTTTGATCTATGATTGCGGAGAGAGGGTTCTCCGTTCTGCCTAGCTCGATGATTTTAAAACTTTTTATTGTATGCTGTAGTGCCAATACGGGTTGCATTCCCATCACCCTTGGGGTAATTATTCACAAAAAAGCGCTGCACAAATCATCCAAAATGTATAATTATTTTTCTTCAAAAGATTCGTAATCACCTTATGGCTTCATAATCAATAAAATAATAAGAATTGCTTTGTTTAAACCACTGGTTTTAATAAATAAATATCTACGAGTAAATATTTCACAAGCAAACCCCCCCATCAGATTAAAGAGTATACTAAAAAAGTATATAGTTCATCCTGATGAGGGGAGCTTTGATTCTGAAAGACATAAATATTTAAATATTAAAAACAGTTTTCTAAACAAAACAAATCGTATTAATTGATTAAATATTATTTTCTAATTGGATTTATCTTTTTTTTTTAAAAGCCTCACCCATTACATCAACATAAAAAAATACTGCTCCAGATTTTTAAGGTAGGCATAGCTTTTTAGGCTTTATGCACTGCACGCTACTGCTGTATATAGTGCGTAGTATAGACAGGGAGTACGAAATATCCATAAAATCATTATAAAAAACTAAACTCTCTTCATTAGGCCCAAAATTCTATTTTTGTCTTCAATTCAATTTTTTCTCATTGTCTGGGTATGAGTCCGATGATCTTCATTTACAGTCCACTGTCCAATCTACGTTTAATTGATTGTATTTTCGACTGCTGGAGTTGCTCTTTGCATCTTTAAGAACGTCACGTAACATATTTGAATCCGCATTCAGACAGAAACGATAGTTGCCTGTCGCTTTTTTCGAGTCATTAGAGCCGAGAACTATAACAAATGTCAATTTTGTCACAAAACGTAAGTCGTATTTTTAATAATTTAATGGTCACCCGGAATGAGACAATCCAAAGTACTCATAAACGGACCTAACCCCAGACGAACCAGACAACTACTCAATATGGAAAGAAACCGCTGAGGGAACTGGTAGGACTACTAACGGGACACTGCTACCTCAGGAGACACATTCAGCTGTTAGAAGCAGAAAACACCAATCACAAAATGTGAAGAGAATGAAGAGACTCCAATTCACCTATGGTGCCAATTTCCCTCCTTAGTTGGAAGAAGGCTCAGCTACCTGGGAAGACATATTATGGAATCAAGAGACATGTCAAAACTGAACTTTATCAAAGGTACCGGGCTACTGTCAAAGGAATAAGGTAAAATGGCCCGAGCGCTTACGAGAGCTATACAAACGGTGTCCGTATCAATAAATAAAATAATAAGTTAATAATTATAATTAGTGTTTATTCCGGTATGAGATGTTAGTGCAAAAAACATTCCATATGAAGCTCTCACGTTCTTAGGTTTATAATAATTAATAGTCGGTGAATGACACAGAAAACATAAAGAAAAAGTAATAAAAAATTGTATAAAATTAAAGCCTATAAGAAATGCGGCATTTCAATTGTGGGGTGCCAATATCTTTCTCCAGTGTGCGTCGATGTTGGAGGCTGGACTGAGGCGGGCCTCCATTATGAGGATATTCTTTCTAGATATTGATTATTAGGGGACGCTTCAACTGCTGCCATCAAAGCAATTTTGAAAATAATAATATAACAGATCACCATTGGAATATGCCTATAAAAATCAATTTTACAAGACCTAAAAACTATTTAAAAACCGGGGTTGGAAGTGCTCACGTTAAGGAGTCTCACGCACATTAATATAACGAGGTTGTTCGTTACAACCACGGGCCATCCGATCCTCAAACGGGTGAATATTCGAACAAGGGCGAATATCCGAACATGGGCGAACGTTCGAACACAATCAAAAAGTTTCGGTTCGTTACCCTTGGCGGGAGCCAAATAAACGTCGGGTGTGTTTGCGTAAAATTGTATCATTTGTTATTCAATATCATTGAAGGTGTCGAGAGTTTCGTCGTATTGTGCTAATGTCCAATTATATGGCACGTCTCGGCGACAATCGTTACCTATTCGGTGTAAAAAGTAGGTAGCTTTTATACAAAGGTAGAAAAAAATACTTTCATTTGTTTTTTTTTTTGCCAAGTAACATTGTATTTATTTTTTAGTCTGAAGATGCTCGTGACAGGGTAAAACCGGTTCGGTCGAAAAATAAACAATTGGAAGATGGTTTTTTAGGCAAGGAAAGTTAAAAATGAAGTGCATTATTTTTTATTTCCGAATATGCAAATATTTTTTGTTTTTTTTTTTTGTATGAATGCAAAAGTTAAAAATGAAGTGCATTATTTCCGCATATTAAAATATATTTTTTTGTATGAATGCAAAAGTGTTTTTCTTTAAAAAACTTGACAACTTTAACAACTGATAATAGTTACCAAAATAAATATATATTTTTTTAAATATAAAGATGTTAAAAAACAATAGCAGTAAAATTATTATTATTAATTTTATTTTAGTTTAAGTTTTAACGATATTAAATATGTTTGACAAATTCAGAAGGTAAATTTAAAAGCGAGAAGTGATGTAAATGCAAATTAGCAAGTCACTAGTATGTTCTACTAAACGACCGATTCAGCGGGAGGCAGAAAAGCGAATGAAATCACAGTTCTGTGGATAACAGAACGTCAGTCGATTGTCTTTTGTTTGTAGGGATACCATATGTAAAAATATTTTTTTATGGCTAATAAGTTGCTTGCATATTACAAAGTATTCAATGCACTATTTTAGTTGTGTTTTGAACTTCAAAATATTGTTATTAACGAATCTTTCCGGTAAAATTAATTATTTATTTGATTATGCTCCCATCTGGGCTTTACATGGATTTTAGAACATAATTTAAAGAGCTATCAAAAATTATATAGAGATTCTAAGCCCTAAAGAAATGAATAATCTTTTTAAAACGTTTAACAGTGACATAAAATAGAAAACTAAAACAATATTATAACACAAATAGTTAACGCTACATTATCCAAGCTACATATTGTAGGATTAGCATTATAGATTTTGCTTTACTGTATAAATAGAGTCAGCAACACCTCTAAACCATTATAATATAACTAACATTAATTAATGAACTCTGCTAATTTATTTGAGTATGAGTACCGAGGGTGAATCCATTAATCTACCATAATTAAAAATGTCGGATAAATTGCGATCTCGTTGTAGGGTCGCCAGTTTTTACTCTCGCCTCCCCCTCCACTCCCCTTCTCCGGAATGGGGAACTGATGAGAGGTGGTATTGATGAGACGTCAGTAATGAGATCATTACGTGAGGGGAATACCTTCATCATACCGGTTGGCATTCCTGGCCGATACTAATGATAATAATTGTCGACCAAGCGCTCGAGTATTATATTGCTTTTTAGGTTTACGGAAATTGTGGAAAGGTTTTACCGTAACTTGATGGATTATTGTAACGGAAAATGTGGCAACTGTAACGTAGTGTTTACGCGATTGAATTTTAATTGCGATTATCACATTATTGGTTGTATCTTAAATCAACTAGGACAGAATGGTTTCCGCCTCAGGTCAGATAAAATAATCTATACTGCAAATTATAATTATATTTATGACGTCACGTGGGCATTCTGTTTTTGGATTAGTAAGGACATTTTTATTTTTCGATTTTGTTTTGATTTTTAAATGTGTATTTTTTTAGTTTTGGCAAAATTTTTACTCAATTTGGGTGACTTTAAACTCTATAATTGTTATTCAATATAAAAAAAATTAATGCAATAAATGAGAGTATTCATGAGCTAACCAATTATCAATACGTACATTACAATAATGTTATTGCTCAATACTATTATTATCCTGTGAGTTAAAATTTCTAAAAAGGTATATAATTTTATTAATCTTCTTTAGTTATGGTTTAATACGAATATAATATAACATTATGCACGGTAAAGCCCATTCTTGTTTTGACATTTGACAAATTGAAAAATTGAAAAAAAATTACCATGAAAACTAATTTAAAAAAAAAGAAATATCGTGGTATTTAATTTAGAACGTCATTATTGATAAGAAAAATTAAAACAAAATTGGACTGGAGTTCCTTATTGTGGACCGTAATACAAGTTCGTATAATTATGCAGGAAAAAACCCTTGCGTTCCAAAGTAAAAGTAATTTGGAAACACCAATGATAATCATTTTAATTACTTTTAGCCAAATTTAAACAATATTACACCATAAGCCTTAACTAGGAAACTTCAAAGAGTAATATTTAAAAACAATGAAATTTTTTTTTTTTTAAATAAACATAAAAAAAACTGTCAATTTAAGTGGAAATGAATGAGAGCATTGGTAATAAAAATGAAAACATTTCATGGGTTTCATTTTAAGTACCAATACAGAAATAATATAAATAGGTCGTCGTTTAGTGGCTTCACAACAGTTTGATAATGCTTCCGGAGGGCGAAACAGCTTTCACGAGTAATAATAGCAGTACCTTGCAGATTTTTTTATTATTTATTAATGTACAGTATTTTTAAATTGAATGATAATAAATATTACTAAATTCAAAAAATTTAAATGAATATTTTGACAGCCTAGAAATCTTTAATCAAATTATTTTCATTAAACGACCTGTTTAAAAAGAATTTCCGTTACAATAATCTATTTAGATATTAATCTGGTTAGACTGTCCCACAGTCCCAATTAAAATACCTATTTTCGTTACAATAATGTATTTAGATATTAATCTGGTTAGACTGTATTAAACAGGTCTAACCTAAGTTTAATACAGTCCCACTTAAAATACCTATTTCCGTTACAATAATCTATTTAGATATTAATCTGGTTAGACTGTATTAAACAGGTCTAACCTAAGTTTAATACAGTCCCACTTAAAATACCTATTTTCGCTACAATAATGTATTTAGATATTAATCTGGGTAGACTGTATTAAACAGGTCTATCCTAAGTTTAATACAGTGTATTAAACAGGTCTATCCTAAGTTTAATACAGTGTATTAAACAGGTCTATCCTAAGTTTAATACAGTCCCACTTAAAATACCTATTTCCGTTACAATAATCTATTTAGATATTAATTTGGTTAGGCTGTATTAAACAGGTCTAACCTAAGTTTAATACAGTCCCACTTAAAATACCTATTTCCGTTACAATAATCTATTTAGATATTAATCTGGTTAGGCCGTATTAAACAGGTATAACTTAAGTTTAATACAGTCCCACCTAAATTACTATGGGGAATTATTATGGGGAAACACACATTACGTACTTGAACGTATTACAAATAATACAGAATAAAGTTATAAAAAAACTTTCCCATTATAACCCAAACACCCCTACAAAAAAGCTCTACCAAGAAATGAACGTGCTAAAATTCAGAAAACTGTACGAATTTAATGTATGCATATTAATCTGCAAAATACAAAATGGACTTATACACACGAACACAGCATTTATAAAAACATTACAAGTACACGAACACTACACTAGACAACACAAATCGAAAGCATTCAACGTAGATTCTTTAAACATATTAATTATAAATTTAATTTACACTTTGCTAATGATACCGATTCCTTAAAATTCCATAACTTCGCCACGCTTCAAACGCGACGCTTAATATTTGATCAAATCTTGTTATTTATAATTATGAATAATAGCCTGGACTCGCCGGAGCTCATTAACTTTATAAACATTCACATACCATCAAGACCAACCCGACAAACCGTTTTTTTTTATTTGCCCGAATGCAGGACCAATCTTAGGATACATTCTCCAATTCCCCGTATTTGTGTGTAACGCATAATTTCACAATATCGACATTCTTCACAATACCCTTTCAAAATATCAAACCGCAGTAATACGTATGACCAAAAATTGATGCACGAGTATAAAATGTATCGAGAGCATCTCCTGTCCCGATCCTACCTTCTTCTTCCTCTCCTTCCTTCCCTTTTTTGTTGTTTTTTTTTTTGTAATAAAACATATTTACTAAACCCGTTTTAGCATGAGAAACTTTGTTGGCTTACCTTTTGTAAAACTTCCTTTGTACATAAATCTGTATTAAAAGCAGTTTGTTTCTTACAAATAAATAAATAATAAATTGTACATGAATATAGTAAACACTGAAAGTGGTAAAAGAAGGATAGGCCATGAGGGTGTACATATATACAATCTCCTTTCCGATAGCCTGAAAACGAAGAAACGAGTAAGAATATTTAAAAAAAACTGTTCAATCTCAAAATAAATGAGCAAAATAACAATGTATGATATAAAATAATAATAAATAAGATAGCATTTATATGTAAGATAATATTAATTGTAATATAGGAATAATATGCAAAGTATATAGATAATGTAATGTAATATTAGGTAACATGATTTCTTTTTTTTTTGTAGAGGGATATTGTTATGGTTTGTTATACATTTAATAAATTTCAAGAGTAGTACCGTGTACATGATATTCTGGTGTCTATACACTAATTTCAAAACAATAAATTATACGGAAATTATAATAAAAGTATTAATTAATAAACTAAAGTTTTTAAGACAAGATTTTTGTGCATAGCGCAAAGGGTAATAATTATTTTTATAAACAATAATTATTAGCCTGAAACACTCATCCAAATTGAAAAAACTGGTTGTTTACAGGTTAAGTTAAGAAAGTGAAATAATTATATATTTCTTTTAAAGGTTTTTTCAATATAAATAATAAAAAAATTGTATAATATAAGTATTAAAATAGGTTAAGAACTAGTAGTCAGTTGTTAGTTGGAAATATAATTCACAACTTATAAGGACTTCCCATTGCTTGTCAAGAGCCGATACCACCGCCATCTCTGGAGATCTAATAAGGAAATAAAACTGGGCTAGGCTAGTTTTACAAACCTTTCTCTACTGATAATAATACAGGTTCTCATAAGATCTTTCTCAGTTGCACAATTATAATGTACTAAAAAAATACTTTAAAAATAATTAAAATTTGAAATTTTTTTAAACTTCCTCAATGTTAAAATCACTTTGTGGCATCATTTACAATTAAATGGTTAAGATATATTTTGCAAAAACTCTATTTATAAAAATGACTACATATCGGTGTGTTCTCGATTTTCCCGAAAATTCCTTGATCGGTTTCGCTCAAAGTAGCACAGTTTGTTCTTATTAGTGCCGGGAAGGTTTATAGCTTTTATATAAAGTTTGAATTAAATCCAATATGTAAAACTGTTGCCATAAAGTTTTAAAATTTGTATGAAAAACATTAAACCCGCCTTGTTATATTGAGGTTAGTCCATAGATATACCTCTCTGGTTAGCTACAGATTTCACATTAAAAAGAAGGTTTGTTTCGGTAGAATGTTTTGAAAATTGAAAACACAAATAGGTAACTACTTAAGAACCTAATTGTTTAGATACATTTTGATATTTTTTTCAAATAAATGTTTCTTTATTTCTTTGTTTAGAGAAAATAATAGTCATCACATAAAAGGCATTACATTCTCTGTGAAATCAATTATGGCACCCAAACGACAATCGAGAATTCGCAACTTCATAAATTTATTCCAAAAAAATAAATAATGCTGAGCAAGGCCGGGTACACATCAGCTAGTAATGATTAAATATGAATATTTGTCGAAACCAAATGGTTCACCCGTCAGGATGCAAAGTAATTTTAAGAACCTTTACTTTGTATCCTAACGAGGGAACGTTTTGAAAAATATAGTTTAGTGGTTTACACAAAATATCAAATAGTTTTTTAACAATTCATGCACTATAATTTGTTTTGTAGCTACCTGCTTCTACCTGCTGAACCGGCTACTAAGATTTACTATTCGACAGCCGTCAAGCACCCGAAGCACGGCAACAGCAGTGACATCGATATTTCATACATAGCCGGTTTTCTCCGATAGCTTCATTATCTTCCCGTTGTTCGACTAGATTATCTCTCTTTATTCCGTATTCAATTCATGTTTTTTTATCCCGTGTTCTACTTTACATTGGACAAATTTAATCACAAGCTTTTATAATCGTTATACAAATAAATCACTCGAGTCGCTTCTTATAGGTATCTTTCAACTCTTAATCCACAAATAAGCTCATTCCTAAAAAGGTCGTAGATTCCTAAATAAGATTATTCAAGCAGGAATTTGTAACATCCTAGTGGGCGACGATTATAACAAAAAATAATAATTCTATCAGTGGTAAAGTTCCCCAATTAACGAGGTTTGTTAATCAGTACTGTACCCTTTACAGGTCAGCACAAGTAGTTCAACAGAAGTCGTCATAACTGAGGCAATACACGTAACGGGGAACCAAACCTGCCATCTCTTTATAGGGAACTATTAATGCTCGAACGGTACAGGGAATGGGGAATACCTTTGCTACTAGTCACTGGTCACCAGCCTCTGTTTCAAACGGCGTGTCCAGATCACAGGTAAGTCCGATCATTTCCTATGTTTTTTAGCTCACCATGTGAAAGATATTGAGATTCGCAAATAATGCAAGGTTAATGTGAGTTTAATGAGTAAGATTAAGAAAGGGATGCTAAGATGGTTTGGGCATGTAGATCGCATGAACTAAGAAAGGAGAATATATGACGTGAATGTAAATGGAAGACGAAACCGTGGACGCCCGAGGAAGATAAGGCACGATCAAGTGAACCAAATACTTGAGTCAGGCCATGTCAAGAGTCGGAATAATAGAAGAGCATGTATGAGACGATGTATGAATGTGAATGAAGCGAAGAGTGTTTGCTAAGACCGAGTTATTTTACTGTCTGTCCTGCGAGGAAACGGCATTATGGTTGGTTAGTAAGTTTAGATGATTCTCCACACACTGCCACCAAATCGATCTAAAAATAAATACCGTTACATATATATTTTTTTAATGATACTAATATTTATTTATTTGAAACAAATATTATTTAATTAAGAAAGCTTTGACTGTCCAACTAGGAACAAATCCCGAGTCAAACTCGTCAAATTGACAAGATTAGTTCATATTAAGTGCCATTATACAAAAATCGATAGGAAAAAAGGTAGTATGACATATTCTTGTAACATAATATATCTAGAAGAAAAAATAAAATTAAGTATAAAGCGATTATGTATATGTGTTTAAAATTGAGTACTTAAAACTGGTAATATTATTGAGTAATATTGATAAGATTAAGTTGCGTATCATTCAGATTTATGAGCCGACAACGAAACTCAGGGATGCAGCCCGAAGAGGATGCAGCAAGTAGTTAATAACATATTATATATATTTTATTCAATAAGTACAAAAGTAACTTTATTAAATTGTGTATAACAAAACGTTTGTCCTTTTTCCTTTCCTTGTTTAGAGTTTTTAATCCAGTTAAGATCTTTGTTAGATGATTTATGATTTGTGTGATAAATTAATATAAAATGATTAGACTTTAGATATATAAAATGTTCATTTATTTAGCTGACATCGGAGGCTGCCTCGTAGTCTGCGACATTAATGGGTTTTTATTCAGACAATAACTTTCAGAGAGTAATAAAGAAACATTGGATCCGTGATATAAAATTTCCCGTAATGAAATGAAAATAAAATGTTCTATTGATCCACTCAATGGCTGGCGTTAATTAGAATATCACATATCAACTGTATAAAAAACGTACAATATTACCAGAAAAATAATAATTTCGACTGAGTGCGATGAACAGGTAGTTTTGAAAAAAACTTCACGTTATATTTTAAAAATATATGCTTGAATTTTTTTGAAAGTTGTCTGTGGTAGCGATGAGTCATGACCCATTTTATTAAGAGCGGGAGTCATGGTACCAGCTCAATATTTTTGCATGACTCAATTGAACGACGGCTCATTTAAGAGCCGGCACATATTAAGAGCCGGCTCTCAGTTGATGAGTTCATATCCTAGTTAATATGACTCCCAGCTCCAACGGCTCCTAGTTCCTACGGATCCCAGCTCCCAGCGTATAGGTGTAGGTATAAAACCTCCAGATACCAGACTCCAGATAAGGCACCGTTCACGTACCGTACAATCCCTACATACGTGTAAATGCTATAATTATTCTTATCACTACACACAAATGTGTGATTCCTTCAAATGCTTTAAGATGCGTCATGGAAACAAATATTTATTGCTAGTCCCACGGTCGTGGGCATAATTTAGCCTTGTAGAAATTAGACATGTATACGATGATTTTATAGAAATAAATTACAATAAAGGGCCTTATTTACCTTGATTCGTTAGCATACTATCGAACATCTGAGATATTTTTTATCTTTTTAGATAAATCTTATGTGGTTCAAAGTTCTGTAAAAAAAAGTCACAGTTAAATTGAGCCCTGGTACGGTTTATCAGGAGTCGGACGCTCACGGCTCACGAAAATGAGCTGGCATAAACAAATGGGTCGTTCATGAATGACTCCTCGCTAGTCGGTAGGTTTTCTTGGCATTCACAATTATGGATATGTTGTGAGGTTGAAAAGAACGGAAAAGGAAGGAGATGGGGATTGGGAAGGTTCGAAGGCACCTGGTCATTCAGATCTGGTCACTAAACATGAAAAAAGCCAATTCAGGAAACTTGTTGATCTGAACGATGAAATTTTAGCAAGGAGATATGATTAGGTTATATACTATTTACCACTTCGGAACTTTTGTAAGTCACACATATGAATAGAAAATTTTGTTTTTGCATCAATTTGAGGGAGAATTCATTAAAATTCATAAAATTCACCAATATGTAGAGCCCTGAAAGTTTTGCGTTTCCAGTAACAAATATTTTTATGCAGAATTCATCATTTTTAAACAACAAAATCGAATTTTGTTTTTTTCACGCGAATAAGGATATATTTGCAATTTTTGAATTCGCAATTTAAACTCAAACAAAAAGCTGGACATGTTACAAAGGGAAATTTGAAATAGTAAAAACATTAACGCCAAATGCAGGCTGATTCAGAAACGACGCAACTGCACTTAAAACACTTCATATATATCATACAATTCTTTCAGCAAATTTAATCAAATTCAAATTGTTTAATTTAATAAATTAGTAACAATTACTTACAATAAATGGTTTATTGTAATTTCTTCAAACGATTGGTATTCACCCTGTGGTGTCATTATTAATAAATGAATTAAAAATTACTTTGTAATCACCACTTTATTAATATATACATATTAAATCGGGAGTACATAAATTAATTTGTAATGCTTGCAACATTTTTTGCATAGGAAAAATTTCAGAAAAATTTTAAAATTAAATGTGTTCAAATAATAATAATTACTCTGAATTTGCGAACCACATTTTGTAAACAAATCATTCTTTTGATATAAATACAGGTTTAAAAATTTACATACAAATACAACCGGTTTACAATCAGTCAAATTAGAAATTTTTGAAATTAGGAAATGTGTTCATAGTCAATTAAATATAATTAAATTTTTTTTTTATCAATATCGTTATCTTTTGAATTTATTTTCATATTTATAATAATAATAAAAACCATTTCTTTTTTAACCTCTTAATTTGTTATTTAATGTTCTATAATAATTTTTTATTAATATTTTTAATTAATTACTTACCTACTTTAATCGATTTTGGTTTATGTTTACAATTTGTCTATTCTTACATTATTTTGTTTATGTTTATCATTTGTCTATACTTAACATTACTATTTTTTAGTATTCTGTATATTCCTGATGAGGAAAGCATCGCTTTCAAAACACGTTTATATTTATATTTTAATAAAGTGGTGAATGCAAAGTCATTTTGAACCGAAAAATACTTAGAATTTTTCAGGTTCCTTCGTACAAATTACATAAATACATTTAAAGGGGTTAAGATTATTTACTCATTATGCAACCGAATTAAATGCATACACGTTTAAATCAAAATCATAAATGTAGTACTATTTAGTCCTCATAATTTTTTTAAAAAAAAGCGGTAATTTTGTATCGCATTGAATTATTATAATTCGTAGTCAAAACTTGTAAGCATTAAACGAACTAATGATCCTCATATAATGCTAATTAATAAAGAAAATAAAATGATTTATTTCCCACTCTAATTTATAATCACGAAACAATATAATTCCTTAAAATAATTCAGTGAGTTACCAAAAACTTTAAATTAATTGACTTAATTAGCATTCACGTCATTATAAAACGACTACGAAAACACTTTATGTAAGGAAAACAGCCTTCAACTATATAAATACCTGACAGAATTGAGAATTTTTAATTATTAAAAATATTTTCCATAGTTACCAAATTTAGATCCATCGACTTAAATAGCATTCACGTCATTATAAAACAATTAAGAAAACCATTTATGTAGGAAAACAGTCTTTAACAGTAAATACCCCAGAGAAAAGAGAATTTTCATTTATCACAATTATTTTTAAAGTAAATCGGTTTTACCGGTAATAAATAATTTTAAACACCGTCCAAATTAAAATTGGATGGGAGTAAATAAAATCATATAAGTAAGTCGTCTCAATGTGGCCCAACTACAGCCTGAACGCAGAAACAGGTTTAACAATAATTAAATAATTAAACTTAATAATAACATCATTAAATTTGATTTACTCCAAATTTCATTTTTTTTAAATGGAGTTTTACCAAATAAACAATATATAAAAAACAATAATAATATAGAAAGTTATCGACCACCTTAGTTTTTATCTTCCTATTTATTCGTACCGTAAGGGCGTGAGTGCTTTCAATATTTGTACATAAACGTCAATACGCTAATATCTATATATATATATATATACAATAAATAAATGTTCGACTGTTTGTCCTCGATTTTCTCGAAAATTACTAGACCGGTTTCGCTGAAAATAGCACAGTTTGTTCTTATTGGTGCCGGAAAGGTTTGAAGAGTAATTCGAATGAAATCCAATATGTAAAAGTGTGTATAACGTTTTAAAAATATAATGAAAGATATCGAACCTGCCATAGACATAACACTGTGGTTAGCCACAGATTATGTATTCAAAAGAAGACGGTTTGTTTGGGTAGAATATTTTAAAATGGGATAACACAGTAGGAACCTACTTAAGAACTTTTTAATTTAGAAAAAAAAAAAAAAATAATGTTTGAAATGAAATAAAATTTTCAAATGAATGTTTCTTTTTTTAGAAATAGTAATAGTCGTCACAAGGCATTACTTTCGCTATCAAATCATTTATGGCACCCAAACAACAAGCAAGAATTCAAAACTTCATACTTTTAATCCAAAATCAGCTAGTAATATATATTTTTATTATTCACTCTCAGTAAGGTGTTATCAATTTTCGGGTTACTTTGTGTTTAATTGAAATTCGTGGTGGTCGTATTGTAATGGATCCGTTGTAAATTCAAAGAATTTTAATGTAGCCTTTTGTCACTGATGGAATTTATCCTGTAGTTATTTGTACGGTAAAAATTCATGTGAAGTTGCAATAATTAATTGACGTAATTCGATACATTTCGTCAATGGCGGACAACCGGCATTTTGGATGTTGATTTCCTTGAATCAGAAAAATGCGTGTAAATATTCGTGATTTTTATTATCTAGCTGTTATTACGTATTTAAGTTATTATCAGAATAACGAGATTAAATGTCAATATATCAAGTTTCAAAATAATTTGACAGTTTACTCAATTTTTGACAAATCTCGAGTGCAGTGGCGATATCATTGGGAAATTAAATAAAGGAAAGAATTTCGACTTTCCATGAACAGATTTTCTTCTGCATCGAATCTATACACAATATTTGTCTGTCTGTCTCTCCACGATTTTTTCGAAAATTACTCTACCGATTTCGCTGACAATAAAGTAAAAGTAAAATAAAACTAGTTTGAATGATATCAAGTATGAAAAACTGTTGCTATAACGTTTGAAAATTAGTTAGAAAAACATTGAAACTGCCATGTTATATTGATATATCACTCTGGTTAGCCACAGATTTCATATTCAAAAGAAGAAGGTTTATTTCGGTAGAATATTTAAAAAATTATCTTATTATTTCGATATACTTTGAAATAATAAATGTTTGTATTGAAATAAAATTTTCAAATAAATGGTTTTTTTGTTTCTTTGTTCAGAGATGGTAATAGTCGTCATAAGGCATTAATTTCGCTGTCATATCAATTATGGCATCCAAAAGACAAATAAAATTCACAACTTTATTAAAAAAAAATCCTAACAAGGCCGGGTACACATCAGCTAGTGTTATATTATGTTTAATTTTTGTTTATGTTTATAATTAATCTATTCTTACATTATTGTGTTCTAACTAACTAACTAACCATCACGCCGTTTCCCCGCAGGGGTAGGCAGAGAGGACGGACCGCCAAACAACTCGATTTTGGCATACACTTCTTGCTTCATTCACATTCATACATCGTCTCATATATTCTCTTCTATTATTCCAACTTTTGACATGGCCCGACTCCAGTATTTGATTCACTTGATCGTGCCATGTCTTCCTCGGGCGTCCCCGGCTTCTTCTTCCATTCACATTCGCGTCATACATTCTTCTTACACTCCTTTCTTCGTTCATTCGCTCCACATGCCCAAACCATCTACGTGTCCCTTTCTTAATCTTACTCATTATGCTTACATCAGCCTTGCATTTATAATTTGTCTATACTTAACATTATTATTTTTTACTATTCTATATGCCCTGATGGGGAAGCATCGCTTTCAAAACATGTCGATACGCATACATTAAAAAGTGGCGATTAGAAAGTAATTTCTAATACATTTATAAACTAAATTTACATATTACCTACACCTCCTTCTAAAATAACCATATTTGGTGATTGAAAGTGCTTCGCCAGCAGGCCACTACTTACACACGACTTGTGTATTTCTGCTAGATACTCGTAAGTAATTGCGATTTAAATTAGTATGTTTTAAGAAAAGCGTTTGAAAACAATTAAAATAATTTGTGATACAAAATAATGACAGACGTACACGAATATTCAGGTTTCGGAGTGGTAGGAACCGAGCAGTTCTCGGTTCTGATCAAAACCGATGGCCATAAATTTGATGCGTTATGGAAGGCTTTGAAAAATTGAAGCTTTGAAAATTATTTTAAGTATGAAAACAAAACTTTAGGAAAACAACGAAATATACTAGAGTTCCTTATTATTATTTCCCTTTGAAGAGTTTTATCCAGTATATACATTTGTTCCCTAATTTTATTTATTTGTTACCAGTTTCGACATATCATTCAATAACTTTCTTAAAACTAACTTAAATTAAACAAGTATCGAAATAATTAGACATTATTAGGTGAGAGTAGTGGGAGTAGGAATGGGGCGGGCGGAGTCTAAATAACTAGGAAACATGGTTAACAAAGGTGATTTACAGGGTGCTATTATTTCGATAACTAAATTAAATATATTTTAAATTTTTTTTAAAAATTTAATTTTATTAATATTTATAAGGTAAGGTGTAAATATTAAAAATACAAATATATTATAGAATTTTTTCATAGTCCTCCTGACTAAGAGATCCTGTGCTGAGGCGGACCAGGTTTTACACAAAGGGGTTTCAGCGACTTCTATATTTCAACTTCAAGGTTGGGGTAGGGTCTTTCCAGTAATTTCTATGACGTTTTCTTAAGTCAGTTCTTGTTCTGGTAATTCCTTAAACCAAGTTTTGCTGGACTTATGCAAGTATTTATTGAATTACTTTTTTTGATATTAAGTGGGAGTTTGTTCTATAATTTTACAGCTAAAAATTCAAAGCTTCTTTGTCCAAAAATAGTATTAATTTTATATCTGAAGTTTCTAAGGCGCATAATTTAAAATACGTGTTAATATTTTATTATTTTAACTTAGTTTTTTCTTTATTGAAGTTATTTGTTGGCCTGTCTCTAATAAATGATTAGCAAACTTGGAATAGTTATTACTTCGTAAATAGAGTTCATGTTACCCGAATCGAGTTTTAAAATTTCTAGTAGTCATACCTACATAGTGTGCATCACATTCATTACATTTTATGGTAAAGTGTATATTCCGTTTTTTACGCATTTTTTTAGAAATGTCCTTGTTGTTAATTAAAAAATTTAGCTTGAAATTAGTGTAGAATGCTGGAAAAATGTGATCTTGTAATAATATTAGGAATATTTAAAAAAATAAGTCGCCGGTATAAAGAAGTTTTTCATAAATCGTGTTGTAACTAGTTTGGCTGTTATTATTTTCACTACAAATGTACTTTTCTGTTAAAATTGTTGCTTGTTTCTTATTAACTAAGCTGTTAATTA
>JAHDVE020009360.1:0-13111 GCA_022606495.2 Halesus radiatus
GCTCGCAGCCTCGCCGCTCGCAGCCCTGCCGCTCGCAGGCCTACCGAAGGCAGCCTTGCCGCTCGCTGCCCTACCGCTCGCAGCCTCGCCGCTCGCAGCCCTGCCGCAAGCTGCTTTGCCGCTCGCTGCACTACGACTCGCAGGATTACCCCTGCCACTGCCCACGCCTTGCCGAGAAGGAAAGCTTCTCCGGAGGATACGCTTTGGCAGGCGCAGCTCGAGAAGTGTCTCGCTGCCGATCCTGCTGATTCGCTGGCCGCTTGCCAGATTGCCTGCCCGATGACCCCTGCCACTGCCCACGCCTCGCCGAGAAGGAAAGCTTCTCCGGAGGATACGCTTTGGCAGGCGCAGCTCGAGAAGTGTCTCGCTGCCGATCGTGCCGATTCGCTGGCCGCTTGCCAGACCGCGGGCCTAAAAACGACTCGCAGGATTACCCCTGCCACTGCCCACGCCTTGCCGAGAAGGAAAGCTTCTCCGGAGGATACGCTTTGGCAGGCGCAGCTCGAGAAGTGTCTCGCTGCCGATCCTGCTGATTCGCTGGCCGCTTGCCAGACCGCGGGCCTAAAAACGGCTCGACCGATGACCCCTGCCACTGCCGACGCCTCGCCGAGAAGGGAAGCTTCTCCCGAGGATACTCTTTGGCAGACGCAGCTCGAGAAGTGTCTTGCTGCCGATCCTAATGATTCGCTGGCCGCTTGCCAGACCGCGGGCCTAAAAACGACTCGACCGATGAACCCTACCACTGCCCACGCCTCGCCGAGAAGGGAAGCTTCTCTGGAGGATACGCTTTGGCAGGCGCAGCTTAAACTGGACACCGAGAGATGTCGCGGCTATCGGCTTCGGGAGAGTGCCCGACAGATGACGCAGTTTATAGCAGATCTGAGAATTCATCTAGCACCACAGATGGCGGCGCCATCTATCGGTTTCGTCCAAAGCTTGAAAAGGATAGCGAGGGCGCAAACCAACATTCCGAGTTTGGAATGCACAAACATAGATGGCGTTGCACCGATCCTTGTCCCGGCGGCGCCCGGCCCGATGCCCACTGTCTGCTGCTCTGCAGAGCGCGACCTCGTCCCGCCGGACCCTGATGTGTATGCCCTGACCACATCGGCAGCTCCCAGCGTCGCTCACGCCTGCTACGCTGCCCATGGACTAACCATTGACGGCCGCCGCTCAATGGAGCGCGGCTCCGTGCCGCCAGGCCCCGCTGCTCCTGGCCCCGGCCCGATCTATGCCGGTTACGCTATCGACGGCCGCTGCTCTGAGCGCGGCCCCACACCGCCAGGCCCCGTTGCTCCTGGCCCCGGCCCGTCCCATGCCGGTTGCGCTGCAATAAGCCGCCGCTCAGAGGAGCGCGCACCGTACCGCCAGGCCCTGCTGCCCCTGGCCCCGGCGCTAAGCATAGCCCAAGGATGCAGCTCGCCTCGCCGAACTGCGCCCCCCCTGTTACTGGAGCCCTTCGGCGGCGGCCCCTCTGCGCGAACGCAGCCCGGCGCTAAGCTTAGCCCGGGAAACGACAAGCTGCTAGGATGCAGCGCGCCTCGCTGAACTGCGGCCCCTTTGTTCCGAGCGCCCCCCAGCGGCCGCCCACTCTGCGCGAACGCAGCCCGGCGCTACCCATAGCCCGGGAAATGAAACAAGTGCTACAAAACGCGCCACAGCTTAGCGCTTCCCAGCCCCAACCCTTTGACGAGGGGAGCATTCTCGCCACGACGAGATGCATGGATAACCTCAGCACACCCCCGCCACTGCAGATGACGCCCGAATCACCGGGCCGGGAGACGGCACACCCTTCGGAGGAAAGTGTAGCAAAGCTCCACGAGGGGAGTGTATCGGACGTACCTTCTCCCAGATTATTCCGACACGGCCATTTTTCGTCATCGTATTTATGTATAAGAATTTTATGTTTTGTTTGTTAATATATGTAACGGGCGGTCTGGCGAGCTTGTTCGCACGAGACCGCTCAAACTGAAATGACTGAATAAAAGTGTTGGAGCGGGACAGTTGGTGGGAGGGAGACCGACTTGTCGGGCATCTACACGGCACCGGCGGTCCGCGCTTGGTGGACCGCATAAATAGCCTGCAAACACCAGTTTGCGGCAGTTAGCATTTGACCGCCAGCCTGATAAGTACTCCTCTCTGCCCGCCGCCCGCTCTGACTTCTGAACCACTCGCCTTGTTTCACTCTGACCACTGCTTACCCCCATCGGACTACTGCCTCGGACTGGACCCAATAAGCAACTGCCTCGGACAAGATTAACAAAAGTCGTTATCGTCAGTACCGTTCCTCCTTGCAAAAGGAACGGTAGGAGAGCTACCTCCCCCTCCAAGCCTCGCTCCGTGGATTGGGATCAGTCGGCTTCTTCAGTTCGCTGGTGTACCAGATTACGTCTGGTACAGGGAGGCACTTTGTAAGGGTACTGTCAATAATTAATATATTATATATAAATTGAAAAAAACATATTCTCATCAGTTACCCTATCCTATTACCAACAGATCGACTTGCTTTACTTTACAGTAAGCGGCAAACCCTTTTCCGACTGCTAAGTTAAGTCTGTCAAGCTTCTATTAATTTATTTTTATACAGCGAATAAACAAAAAAACTATATAGCGAATTTTTTTTAATTTTTTTTATATGAATACCACACAAGAGTCCCAAACTGCTCCCAACCGTCTGGAGCCAGTGAGACTATGGCATTCCCAATTGGGGAATGTTGTGAGGCTGAAGGTATTGGGGAGGGGAAGGAGAAGGGGGAGAGGAAGGTGGTGAAAAGGGAAAATACCTGGCTATTCAGATCTGGTCACCAAACACGGCTAAAAGCCATTTCAAGCAACGTTTCAATTCTGAATGGTGGTCTTTCACCAGGGCGATACTGAGAGTATCTTCCACTCTGGAACGTGCGCAAATATACTATATATTATTTTTAAATTAATTAATTGTGAAACAACACAAATTAATTAAATAAAAATTACTTGCGCACGCCGGGATTTGAACCCGCGACCTTCGGATTCGTAGTCGAGAGCCTTACCCCTCGACCATGGAGGCCGTCGAATGTTTTTGTTTCGTATTCCATCAATATGCCGAACATTTTTTTCCAATCCGGCGTGGTCTACATTATCCCCATTTCCCCAATCCCGCTGCCGGCTCGCGGTTGTCCGTGTTTTGAGTTTGCCGACTAAAATTCGTCAAATGTGCCAAATGAAATGGTACCAAGATAACAAGGTGTTTCGATGAGATGATTTTTTATTAATTTTTAAATATAAATTCCATAAATATAAGTTCCAGTTTCTAGGTCCAGTCACGGTCACATTCTGTTTTTGGATTAGTATGAGTATTCATGAGCAAACCAATTATCAATACGGACATTATGATAATGTTAATGCTCAATACTGTTATTATTCTTCGAGTTAAAGTTTCTAAAGAGGTACATAATTTTATTACTTATGTTTAGTGATGGTTTACTGAAAACAGAACATTAACAAACGGATTGCAATCTTTAGAACACAGGCATCAGGAGGGAATGCTGTCATTGTTGCATCTGTAATAAATGTGACGAGAGTTTAAATCACCCAAATTGAATATATATTTATCGTCAATAACTAGAAATAAAAAAATAATTTAATATATTTAAAACCGGTAGACATCTATTTTGGACACAAGTGAAAATAAAGCCATTACGAGATTGTGGATAATTTAGTATTCTAATATGTAAAAATAGATCTTTGGCGAATAGTAAAGTCGCCTGTCAATTGGATTTAGAACCCGAATGACCATTCTGTTGTTTTGTTTGTTGCAGAGGAATATTTTGAAAGCTGCGACCGGCCGTGCCACGAGCTGGACTGGCCCATGATCTGCAGAGTAAAACTCACGCTGGAAGTCTACAAGTCACTGAGCAGGTAATACAAGTATAATTTCATCTAATGGACCATCCGTCGTCTCGCTGCCTTCCTTCACCATTTACTAAATCGTTTATTAATGCATTCTGAACGGTTGCTACTCGTGTGAAGCATAAACTGACGAGATAGGTGAGACACTGTGCTAGCAAACAGGTTGACTTGAATTTCTACTCCTGGGCCGTCTTCTGTCGGTGATTGACTATCACCAGGCCCTGGCCCTGGGCTGCACTGGATTAACACTAGATGAACAACTCTTGTACGAACCGAACTGCACTTGTACGGGTCACTTAAACGTATATTACCAAGCCACGAAGTACTGGTCTGTCGTTTATCAATTTTCCCTTGGATTATCAATTACCATGGTCGAGTTCAAATCCCCTCGACTACGAATCCGAAGGTCGCGGGTTCAAATCCCGTCGTACGCAAGTAAATTTTATTTAATTAATTTGTGCTGTTTCACAATTAATTAATTTAAAAATAATATATAGTATATTTGCGCACGTTCCAGAGTGGAAGATACCCCCAGTATCGACCTGGTGAAAGACCACCATTCAGAATTGAAATGTTGCTTTTAGCCGTGTTGGTGATCAGATCTGGATAGCCAGGTATTTCCCCATCTTCCTCCCCCTCTTCTCCTTCCCCTCCCCAATACCTTAAGTCTCACAACATTCCCTAATGGGACGCCATAGTCTCATTGGGTCCAGACGGTTGGGAGCAGTTGAGACTCTTGTCCGCTATTCGCTTAAAAAAATGGGTTAATCTTGTTTTTTTTTTTAATTTAATGTAAATCAAATTTAATAATGTTATTATTAAGTTCTGCAAGTATTTTTAGTTTTTATTATTGTGACAAATGGGTCTCATCTTCCAGGGTCTGTGACATAAACTAACGTGATTAAACAGTTGCCGCGCAACCTGATCAGTATATGTGTCTGCAATGTACATTGTGATATTTGTTATAGATCGTGCAGAGGTTGTCCCGGCAATGTGTCCGATTGCAGCAGAGCGCACTGCATCAGCGCGGACGGTCACTCCCGGGGCATCCTGGCCGCCAACCGCCTGCTGCCCGGACCCAGCATCCAGGTCTGCGAGAACGACATCATGGTCATAGACGTGGTCAACCGGGTGCCCGGACAGGGGCTCACTATTCATTGGCGCGGGCAGCCGCAGCTGGAGACCCCCTTCATGGACGGGGTACCGATGGTGACGCAGTGCCCTATCCCCAGCTACACCACCTTCCAGTACAAGTTCAGAGCTGCTGCCCCCGGGACGCACCTGTACCACGCGCACTCCGGCGCGGAAGCTTCCGATGGGCTCTACGGAGCTTTCGTCGTGCGTCAGGCTGACAAATTCGACCCACAAAAGAAACACTACGACTTTGATCTGAACGAGCACGTGATGGTCATATCGGAATGGAGTCACGGTTTCGCTATCCAGAGCATCTTGGATAGCCTTCCTCTCCCGGTTGAATCAGTTTTAGTAAACGGAAAAGGCGTGCACAAAGACAAGTCTCTGGACATCGAGTCTGATATAGCCGCTCCTCTCTCGGTGTTTTCCGTCACCCCTAGCAAAAGATACAGATTCAGAGTCGCTTACGCCGGCGGAGTTAAGGGGTGTCCTATCACCCTGGCCATCGACAATCATCCTCTTCTTCTTATAGCTCTCGATGGACATCCAGTTGTTCCGAAAGAAATTCACTCGCTCATTCTTGGAAAAGGAGAGAGAGCGGATTTCGTGTTGAAGTCTGATAAAGACGTAGATTCCTACTGGATCAAAGTGTCGACTGTGGAGAACTGCGCGATCCCGGTGTACAGTGCAGCCTTACTGAAATATGATGGGAAGAATGGCGCAGTGTCTAAGAAAGACGAAGGTGTGGTGGAGGAAGATACAAAGACGGAGAAAGAAATTACTCCGACGGTTCCAGACAGCGAACTGAACACAGTTGCCGGGAACAAGTGCAGTGAAGAAAGCACCTTGTGTGTGAGTGAAATGCAGTCCCTGAATGACATCCCCGAGGAGCTGAGTCTGGCGACAATGCAGACGACTATATATTTGCCGTTCCACCACAAAATGGCGGATCAACATCCTAATACAGGTAACATAAGTTCGCACTATAGGTAGCACAGGAAACACTCAACGAGTGGCTGGCAAGAAAACCAGTTTCTTTAATGTTTTCTCAGTTTCCTATTTACTTTTACTGTCTTTAAACTACATCTTCTTTATTCAAATAGAACGGCGACGTTTGTGCCGCACACTCTTCACTGCATTATTACACCTTTAATTATTACCTGGCCGTTATTGTCTTTTGTATCTTGTGATTTTTGTTGGGAAAAAAATGTTTCATCACCTCACCCTGGCCACCATAGCAGCGATACGTACTAGTTAATGTTATAAATCATCAGCTCACCCTGGCCACCATAGCAGCGATACGTACTAGTTAATGTTATAAATCATTAGCTCACCCTGGCCACCATAGCAGCGATACGAACTAGTTAATGTTATAAATCATCAGCTCACCCTGGCCACCATAGCAGCGATACGTACTAGTTAATGAAAACAATATTGGAGTTCATTGACATCGCGTGTGATGTCCTGCATTTTGAGGTGTGTGTGTGTGTCTGTTTTTATGTATATATATACTAATGGGAAAATATATATAGACATACTTAAATAAATGGATAAATAGGCAGAGAAAATACACACACATATATATATATATACTGTTGTATTTATTTATTTATTTTACTTTTTATTTATGTTTTTATTTACGGACCAATGTCCAATTACACTAAATACATAACACGACATGAAATAAACAAGAGTTACAGAAAAATAACAGCACATACATAATACAAGAATGAAGCAATGACAAAAACAGGCCAAAAATATACATTTTAGAGAACATTCTAGTCAAAGCCTGAACGGGTTCGTCACACGGAAAGAGAACGCGAACCTACGAATTCTCTCAGTTCTACAGTCCACAGTGCAGCCGCCAGCGCTGCTCACGGCCGGGCCCGTCTTTAGTTTTGTTTTATAAATATCACCTTTAGCGCGCTGACAAGCTGACAAATGAGAACAATTTCTCTTATGAAAAATGATAAGGTGGTAATATTTTGCATCATTTATCCTGTTAAACAATATGTGGTAATTGTTTTTAACAATCGTATAAGTAAGAAAGGAATAAATATTCCGTTCAAAGATGAAGAATTAACTTCATCAACGAGGAGACAAATTAATTTTATCTCCTTTGTAACTTATTTTAATTTATTTGTTGAAGAAGAAAATATTAACAAATCTCAAATGAAACAAAAAAATTATATCGTAATGGCGTGGAATAGTACCTACCTGCATGTCACTTTTTTTTAGAAATGTACGTGGGTTTCGGGAAGCCAAGGAACGAAATAATAATATTAACCTTTCTAATCACAAACATCTCTTTTATTGAGCTAGGTTAGAAATAATACAGTTTTTAATAAAATTCAAACCGTGTTTTATCGGCGATATCAAAACGCGAAAGAAACAATCTTCTAATGAGCGCTTAATTGTACTATTTTCTCATACATTTAAAAAATATCTTATAGTTTAACCCAAGATAATACTAAAAAATATAATTACCTAGTTATAGAAAAAATGTATTTCCTACTTAAAACAATCCAATGACCTTTTTGTACTATTTTATTAAGAGCATTCGCTTGTAAATGGAGAGGAATTTACATCTGTACGAGACGTGTAGGCCCGCACAAGGGACTGTAAATATTTAGGCACCGGCACACAGGAACGCATCACTATTGTAATTCGCTAGTCCTACTGAGAAAGGTGTTTGGTATTTTCCAAGTGGGGATGTCGTCGCCCGGAGCGTACTTGATTTGTAGCACCGGCCAGAATGATCGATCGCTTGAGGTGGTGTCAGCTGTTATATGAGCGAGGTTTGCTGCGTATCCGGGGACGGCTTTAGGGTCGGACCGGTCGCTGCAAGCTCGTAAGTAGGCTGGGTGGCTGTCAGGCTCAGGTTGCGGCATATCCGGGGACGGCTTTAGGGTCAGACCGGTCGCTGCAAGCTCGTAGGTAGACTGGGTGGCTGTCGGGCTCAGGTTGTGGCATATCCGGGGACGACTTTAGGGTCAGACCAGTCGCTGCAAGCTCGTAGGTAGGCTGGGTGGCTGTTGTGCTTAGGGTGCGACATATCTGGGGACGGCTTTAGGATCGGACCGGTCGCTGCAAGCTCGTAGGTAGGCTGGTGGAGTGAAGATCTCTCACTTGATGAAAAGATCAGTTCGGGTAGAGTGGAGATCTCTCACTTGGTGAGGAGAGTAGGTCCGGGTAGATTGAAGATAAATGATGGTTGCCGATTTTTACGGTGGAGCAGCGTTACAGTGGAGATGTTGCTTGGTCGGAGTCGTGAGCGGGAATAGCGGCGCGTGCCTATGTGCGTACTATTTTTATACGGCGCCGGCAACGTTATTTGCAGGTGTTATGAAATTATTGCATTTTTGTGGTATAATTTTGACCTGTTTATGGTGAAATATTAGCCTTTGGCTCGCTTAGTATTGAATTTGGTTGTGAAATCTTGACTTGGTTATTTGCACGTTGTTTTGACAACTTGTTTGTTTCAGAGGTCGTTCAACTGACGTGTTGTTGTTTTTGTTTACGTTTTTGAAAGGCTTGAGTTTATTTATCATATTCACGTTCGATATAACACCTATTGGTATATAAATATCAAATAGAGACGAGAATTACAAAAAAACATTTTAATTGTCTTATGCTGTCAACTTGCAATTCTATTAATTCATGTTAATTCTAATTATTAAGTGTTTTAAAGAATAAAACACGGAATTTCTAACCTTTATTTTATTTATACCGTTCCCTTTATAGAATATTAAAAACAAACTGAATATTAACAAATTACAACCACCTTACTTTAGAGACAAACTATACGAGTATAACAATAAAAACTTCCACACACACCATGAAAGAAAGAAATAAGATATTAGATAAAAAAAGAACTCCAAAAACAATTTGTTTATTTAACCAAAAAATGTACTTTGTTTTCGCCGCTTTATAAATATAAATATATATCTACATGTTTCGAAAGCGATGCTTTCATCGTCAGGAATATATTAATACTAAAAATAATATTACAAGTATAGACAAATGATGAAAATTAGAACACAATGATGTAAGAATAGACAAATTATGTACAATTATATAAAGTATAAACATAAACAAAAATTGGTTAAAGTAGGTAAGTAATTAATCAAAAATGCTAATAACAAAATATTATAAAACAGTGAATAACAAACTTATATTAGGAATTAATAAAGACATTATTTTTATTATTATTATTAATATTAAAGTAAATTCTAGAGATAGCTATTTAAAAAAAAAGATTATCCATTAAATTTAATTCACTATTAACGCTTTTTCTGATTTCTACAATTTTAAATTTATCTAATTGTAAACCGGTTACATTTGCATGTAAAAATTTTAAACCTTTATTTATATCAAATGAATGATTGGTTTCTAAAATATGATTAGTGATATGTTTATAAACTCGGCGAATTCAATAGTTTGGTCGAACTTTATGAGTGTTTTTTTTTTTTAATTTTAGCATAAATCAACAAAATAACATGAGAGATTTTCTGTGACTTCGCTAGCGAGTTTTGATTTTTTGATCTGTCGAGACTATTCTTTATTGTTCCTCTGGAAATGGGTGAAAATGGTACTAATTGTAGAGTTGTGAGGCTGAAGGTAGAGGGAATAGAAAGAAGATGGGTAGAGGAAGGTGAGGAAGTACCTGGCTATTCAGATCTGGTCACAAAACACGGCAAAAGCCATTTAAGCCATTTTATTTGATTAATTTGTGTTATTTCACAATTTCGTCAATTAACACATCGTGTGCCGTAGTCCCACTGGCTACAGATTTTTATTTTACGTTAAATCAACATACGAGAGTGCCGGGCGGACACGCGTTTCGGCTTTCGCTTGACGACCGGTTTCAGACGGTTCAAGAGTATGATCAATCGCCCAAACATTCGAGTTGGGAGGTTGGGCGGTAGTGTAGTCGTGGCATTGACCTGCCTTTATATATGATTTGCTAACACGATTGACGTGCGTAACGTTAGAAAGCAAAAAGTAAATCTATACTTACATAATTTTCAATAAATGTTTTTCCTTAGGTAGGTAATCAATCAGTATTAATCACGATTTTCCGAAGTTTTGTGACATGTTCATAGCAGTGGCGTGCATTCAGTGGCGTGCGTTCAGTGGCGTGCATTCAGTGGCTTGCATTAAGTGACGTGCATTCAGTGGCTTGCATTCAGTGGCGTGCGTTCAGTGGCGTGCATTCAGTGGCGTGCATTCAGTGGCGTGCATTCAGTTGCGTGCATTCAGTGGCGTGCATGCAGTGGCATGCATTCAGTGGCGTGCATTCAGTTGCGTGCATTCAGTGGCGTGCATTCAGTATCGTGTATTCAGTGGCGTGCATTCAGTGGCGTGCATTCAGTGGTGTGCATTCAGTTGCGTTCATCCAGTGGCGTGCATTCAGTATCGTGTATTCAGTGACGTGTATTCAGTTGCGTGCATCCAGTGGCGTGCATTCAGTATCGTGTATTCAGTGGCGTGCATTCAGTATCGTGCATTCAGTATCGTGTATTCAGTGGCGTGCATTCAGTGGCGTGCATTCAGTGGTGTGCATTCAGTTGCGTGCATCCAGTGGCGTGCATTCAGTATCGTGTATTCAGTGGCGTGCATTCAGTTGCGTGCATCCAGTGGCGTGCATTCAGTATCGTGTATTCAGTGGCGTGCATTCAGTGGCGTGCGCAGATTTTGTAATCAGGGTAGGCAGTAGGAAAAACAGCGAATTCATTGAAATTTTAAAAAAATACCCCAAAGCAATACCCGTGCGATTGCATATCGTAAAGGTTTATCTGATCAATTTGGAACGAATAATGATCGAATCTCGCACTATAAACTACAATCTCTGTCAGTCAGACCTAAACTTTCTGATGTATTCCTTTTGTACAAAATTATACGTGCATCAATTGATACACCAAACATTTTATCACAAATCAACATGAATACACCAACAAGAAAATCTACAAGGAGAATAAGGCATTTTTTATATGATAGTCTCATCACACAAATATGGGATATTTTTTGCTTTACTGTGGAAATTAAGAAATGCTCTAATAATGAAACAGGCATTTTTAATAACACAATTAATCAATTTAAAATAAATGTTTTACCATTAATATCAAACTAATAATGTGATGATGCCCTTTATTAAGTACCAAAATAGTGTACCATCATCACAGGTGACAATAAGGAGTTAGTTCATAAACCCACTTTATAATATGCTACGTAAACATTCATGTATCTCAGTTTTGGGCATATTTCCTGTTTTATGTACCAAAATAAAAATAAAACCCCTTTCTACAAGTTTTCACACAGAACGTCCAAGCTACTGCCCGCAGCCTGTAGGTTGGGACTACCCAGCCACACGAAATGTCCAAATAACCGCTTCTCTATGCATATTACAAGTCAATTGGATATCATCTGTTTTCCGCTAAATAAACAACAGACAGTATTTTGAAAGAAAGCCACCGTGATATTATCATTATTCCACTAGTAAAGTTTTTATAATTAATAGATGTACCAACAGATGGCACTGTTTGACACATTTGCTGGTATTACTAAAAGTACTGCTTTTTAGACACCAACACAAACGAATCGTTTTTTAACGCGCATTTCGCACACATGTACGTTTGATTGAACATGTGTACTTCATTTTGCATAATTAGTTACTGCCTTTGACACGTTTTGGTGGAGTCGGTGTGGCGCGCGCGGCGTTCTTTTGAATAATTTTATACATTCAATAAAATTAATATTATTGTGCGAGTAGGATAAGGTAGGCAGTGCTTATCTTCCTGTATGGATGGCACACCTCTGCACGGATTGCTCTGTGACCAAATGTAGGCTGTGCATAGTTTTTAAAGTTCGGGTATGAAATGCGGTGTTAATATTTGAAAATAACCATTTTATTATTATCTTCGGCTGATTGTTGTGGCCAACTGAATAAATGAGCGTACAAGATCCTTAGCAAAATCACGGTGAAATATATTTCGATCAGAAATTTGTCGCCATCTTCTTCTTCTTTTGGTTACTTCTTCTTAGGGTAGGCACAGATTTTCACCCGTTATGAACTGCACGCCACTGGTACATAGCTACTTTAAACACAGTATATCATGGCACGACTACACGATCGCCCAACCTCCCAACTCGAACGTTTGGGGGATTGTGTAGAGGGGTAGTTCGTGGCTCGAGTTCGGCGAGTTGGCCCGAGATCGCTCCGGTGGTGAACTAGTTGGCCCAACCTTAGAAATAGTTGGCTGAACTCGCACAAACCGGCCTCCACACATTGGCCGTTCATGAGTTGGGCACGAAGAATAAAACATGACTGAACTATGTTTATAATGACGAAAAAAGACTCAAATATGCAACTAACCCCTAAATAAATACCCAAATATGCAACTAACCCACAAATAAATACCCAAATATGCAACTAACCCACAAATAAATACCCAAATATGCAACTAACCCACAAATAAACACCCAAATATGCAACTAACCCACAAATAAACACCCAAATATGCAACTAACCCACAAATAAATACTCAAATATGCATTATATATATTATGCTAATAATATTAATTGGATAATTTGTATAGCGCCGTTTTCCATGAAATATCACCTCAATAGCGAAATGCATGTAATGCGATGTATAATCGGGGCTAGTATATTTTTTGCTCTGTAATTCTACTTAGGATGTGCGTAAAAATAAAATACGGAGCTGAAACAGGCGCAACAGCTATCCGTTATATTTATTTCCGGTATTATGAGCAATAATAGTAATAATAATAATTGGATGATTTGAATAGCGCCGTTTTTGTGAAAAATCACCCCAAATATTATTTATATACAAATATTACTTCCTATTCTTTATCTGATTATGTACTAACAGATACAGAAAAACATACTTACCTGGCAGGTCGCTTCCGATGAACACAGGTTTATTAGAAAATTTAAGTATAGGGATGAAAGTTTTACGGTTACTATTTTATCCTCCTTTTCTATTGATGTTACATTTATTAGAAGTGTCACAAGAAGAGTTGGTATTTATTTAAATATTTATAATTTTTATGACTGGAAAATATTTAT